>JAGYXB010000407.1:0-23942 GCA_022495005.1 Rhyacophila brunnea
GAAACTGTGACTTTAGGATTCAAAGTAAGTTAATATTTTTAATCTCTTTCTCGTACGACAACAAAAAGTATCGTAAGTTATACTTACCATTGTCTACATCGTTTCTTTGCTTGTAACTATTATTGTATGTAATATTTACCATATTTTACGTCGGAAAAAACTGAAAAAAAAAATTGTATCTATCACTTATGGTAATTTACGTCGTGCTTATTTTAGTAAAATAAATTGTATGTAGTACTTACCATATTCTACGGTGACATATAATTTTAGTTACAATATTATACGCATGATAACTTTTATAAATTCATGTTTATTTAGTTGTTTTGCTTTTTACAGAGTCACAACTGCCTCCAGGTGCTGATTAAAATAATATGATAATAGAACTTTTAGACATTATTTGTGACGATTATGAGACTAGTGCCAGCGTTGCTGATACAAACAGACTACTTTCTCTCGAAAAGATTAACTGTAAAAGTAATTGGATATGTTATAAAATATAAAGCTATTTTTGTAAAAAATCACCTCAACAGGTACTGTTACCATAAACTATGAGATTTATAATGCTTTATAATCATGTTGTTTAAAAAACAAAAACCTCAATTTTAATGGTTAAGGTTACGGGTGATCGAAATAAAAGTGGTAATATTTTGCTAAATTAGCGATAAATGAAAAGCAACGCAGAGTTTTTACTGAAACTCAGTTGTGGCGAAAATTTACCATTAAATATCATCTGACGAAATATCGAAATGAAAATAACATGGAGCTGGTTAAAGTCTGCAAAAAAAGTTTCAAGCTATATTCTCTATTTGTGATCAATTCGTATTCACAGCTTTGGGCAAGGTGGATAATAAAACTGGCGTTTTAACACCTGATCAACGAAGTCGACACAAAAATTACAATGTTGTATTAACCGATGATATGAATACCAGTTTTTCCGACCATGTTAAGTCCATCCATCCGGTCAAATCAGGTTATGTTCGACAGCGATCAAGCAAACTTTACTTAGACGGCGACCTGGATTTTACCCCTTTGCTTAAACTATAAATAATGAATGATATAAACCCATAACATACACACATAAAGCTCAAACAGAAAGGCAGTCTCAATTATTCATAAACAATGAAAATTTTAAATTATGTTGTGTCACTATGTCCCTAAAAAAGACTAGTATGACCAATGTCATATTTTCAAAAGCTTACAAGTACGAGTAGCATCCACGGAATAACTCCCAGTTTATGGCAAGAACCTTTCTCATCAGTTAAAATTATTTGATAAACATGATGTTCAATCATCACACGGCAAATTGTATCTGTGAATTTTGACTTCCAAAAAGTTTTGAATACCCTTCACGGAAATTTGAGTATATTTTATTATAAACGTAAATTATCAGTTTTCAATTTCACAGTTTTTCAATTCACATATAAGGTGGCTACATACTACATATGGCAGGAGGCTGAAGGCAAACGAGGTGCAAATGAGGACTCGAGTTGTCATCGATGTCTCGATAGGCCAGAACAGAAATCGCATTGTTTATGACTTTAACATGACTGTATGTGGTCCATAAATACAATGTTATTATAAAGCACAAATTTTTGGGAAGGGGACTTATTACTTATATAGGGGAAGATTGAACGTAGTCTTCTTCATTTTCCGTGTGTCCCCTTCCCAAAAATTTGTGCTTTATAATAACATTGTATTTATGGACCACATACAGTCATGTTAAAGTCATAAACAATGCGATTTCTGTTCTGGCCTATCGAGACATCGATGACAACTCGAGTCCTCATTTGCACCTCGTTTGCCTTCAGCCTCCTGCCATATGTAGTATGTAGCCACCTTATATGTGAATTGAAAAACTGTGAAATTGAAAACTGATAATTTACGTTTATAATAAAATATACTCAAATTTCCGTGAAGGGTATTCAAAACTTTTTGGAAGTCAAAATTCACAGATACAATTTTGCCGTGTGATGATTGAACATCATGTTTATCAAATAATTTTAACTGATGAGAAAGGTTCTTGCCATAAACTGGGAGTTATTCCGTGGATGCTACTCGTACTTGTAAGTTTTTGAAAATATGACATTGGTCATACTAGTCTTTTTTAGGGACATAGTGACACAACACAATTTAAAATTTTCATTGTTTATGAATAATTGAGACTGCCTTTCTGTTTGAGCTTTATGTGTGTATGTTATGGGTTTATATCATTCATTATTTATAGTTTAAGCAAAGGGGTAAAATCCAGGTCGCCGTCTAAGTAAAGTTTGCTTGATCGCTGTCGAACATAACCTGATTCGACCGGATGGATGGACTTAACATGGTCGGAAAAACTGGTATTCATATCATCGGTTAATACAACATTGTAATTTTTGTGTCGACTTCGTTGATCAGGTGTTAAAACGCCAGTTTTATTATCCACCTTGCCCAAAGCTGTGAATACGAATTGATCACAAATAGAGAATATAGCTTGAAACTTTTTTTGCAGACTTTAACCAGCTCCATGTTATTTTCATTTCGATATTTCGTCAGATGATATTTAATGGTAAATTTTCGCCACAACTGAGTTTCAGTAAAAACTCTGCGTTGCTTTTCATTTATCGCTAATTTAGCAAAATATTACCACTTTTATTTCGATCACCCGTAACCTTAACCATTAAAATTGAGGTTTTTGTTTTTTAAACAACATGATTATAAAGCATTATAAATCTCATAGTTTATGGTAACAGTACCTGTTGAGGTGATTTTTTACAAAAATAGCTTTATATTTTATAACATATCCAATTACTTTTACAGTTAATCTTTTCGAGAGAAAGTAGTCTGTTTGTATCAGCAACGCTGGCACTAGTCTCATAATCGTCACAAATAATGTCTAAAAGTTCTATTATCATATTATTTTAATCAGCACCTGGAGGCAGTTGTGACTCTGTAAAAAGCAAAACAACTAAATAAACATGAATTTATAAAAGTTATCATGCGTATAATATTGTAACTAAAATTATATGTCACCGTAGAATATGGTAAGTACTACATACAATTTATTTTACTAAAATAAGCACGACGTAAATTACCATAAGTGATAGATACAATTTTTTTTTTCAGTTTTTTCCGACGTAAAATATGGTAAATATTACATACAATAATAGTTACAAGCAAAGAAACGATGTAGACAATGGTAAGTATAACTTACGATACTTTTTGTTGTCGTACGAGAAAAAGATTAAAAATATTAACTTACTTTGAATCCTAAAGTCACAGTTTCCCTGGGTAGAATTTATTTCGTCCATTGTTGTTTTACTCTTATTATCCGTTTCTATAATATTATACGCTGTACTATTAATTGTCCCATCTGGCCTAATCACACATTTTTGTGCACGCATAGATTTTCTATCAATTTTTGTATTATTGACACTAAAGTCCTGTAGGGGCGGGCATATTGCGCAATATTTATTGACATTGTCTAGATCTCTTCATTATGGTATTTAATATTTACCAAACCATACAAAAAGTACAATATAACCGAAAGTTCACAGTGATAGCGGTGTGTCACCTCCCGTCCGAAGTGAAGTATCGTAATTAGCAGTAACAATACACCCGCGCGGCAAGTTCTCCGTGCGTTTCCCGCGTATAGTGTTGCTAAATACATTACCATACTTTACGTCGGAAAAAATTCAAGAAATTTGAGATACAATAATATGCAATGCTTGAAAATCGCACTTATAATACAAATTTTGAAATTCTGTAAATGGCATCATATGTAATACATACTATGGATACCAAAAATGAAAAAAAGTGAAAAACGCCATTTTGTTAGTTACAATAGTATACGTAGGAGGTGTCGAAATATAACTATACATATTAATACAATAAGAGAACATTTTTCACATATTTTTTTTATTCAAATGTTTTAGTAAGATTATAGGAAACTGAATAAAATATTTTAAACCATAATATTCTAATAATAAAGATAATCTCCTAATATAATATTTTACCAAGTACCACCAATAAATAGCTGTTGATAATTTATACCATTAAAGTGCAATATTACTTACTAATATACTAATACTAGCTAATACTAATATATTAGACAGGGAATTATAAATATAATATTATTTATATATAATGTTTAACAAAATATTGCTATTTCGGTAACTTTCAATATTAATGTCTAAATAAAACACTTAAAAATACGTTATAAAACCATCGTAATACAAAGAACACACATTAAAAAATAGGTAGGTAAGTAGATTATAAATAAAATCACATCGTATAGGTATATTATTTATGTAGTTTCAACATTAAATTATTTAAAACCAATAAAGACATCTCATAAAATTCGTATTGAATCTAATTGGAACAGCAAACTAGCGCCACATGTTGTAGAATACGTATTCCACGGTGAAATGTATTACACGGTGAAATGTTCAACGAAGAACTCGTCATTTGATTAAATGTTGCACGAACTCATGTTTCACGTACTGCGGCACACGAATAAGTGTCCCACGAAGAACTGCATACGTACAACTTACATGTAACCATTTTCTCCTGCCATTCTGACCACTTTCTGGCAGGATACGTTACCCTTCGAGGCGGCCATCTTGGCGTGTTTGACGATCGCCAAGAATTGTGCTTAGATACTTAGTTCCTTCAGATAAATATACTGTAGTTTGACCAATACAAATTGTATATGGACTTCAGCGAATACTAACCCTAGAACTTTACTTCAGAGGGAATGCTTCAGTTTTGATAGAAGCAAATATTAGCTTATTTAGTTTACTATATTCAGTTTAATAACTAGGCTACGATCGTGCATTGATTGATGCTTTTTTTATTTTAATTTTCTAATTACTGATTAACGAAAAATTGTTTTTATAACATTCCAGCACGATATTAAATTCATGAATTTAATATTAATAATTTTATCGATTATGCAAAAATGTTATATTTAGTAAGTACAATATTTAAAAAAAATTTCAACTCTCAGAATATAGAAATAATGAATTAAATCAACGTCGGAGATTTTTTTTAGTTTTTAAATCAACGTTTCAACCAGTGGCGGCCGGTGATAATAAAATTAGGGAGTGCAGTTAAAGACATGCATTTTCCTTTTTGTGGTATTGAAAAAAATCGGCAATAGCCTTCAGAATGGAGGTAGGCTTATGCTTAAATATATAATCCATCTTGGGGAGGGGTTGAGAAACAAAACGACGCTCACATTCACTGACAGCATTTATTTATTGTCAAATGTATAAAGTCTAAGCTTCTAGATATGATAGGTATGATGCAAAAGGCATACAAACTCTTTTCGATTTTTATTGTAAAACATTTCATATGTGCCAACGTAGTTTCCACTTTTGACACTCCTAACTTCCATAAATTATAACTTATGCAAGTATTTTAGACATATTATGTCATTGGGACAAAGCCGTAAACTCCTCATTTGTGTAGCTCCGATAGGTAGTACGCGGGTTATGGTCGGTTGAAGTTCACATACTGACGCAATTTGGGCATATCTTATACTCCCCTTTCGGTTATTTGCCTCCCACATTCCCCGCATATACCTACGCACTGTATCATTTTGATAAATACTATGGAACGGTGATTTTTCAACGGGATATAGTTACTATCTGTTAAAAAAAATTGCTAATACTTTTGTACACCTCAACTCCAGAATTGCACTCCAAATGGGACTGATTTGAAAGACGTATTCAACATCAAATTTTCAATAATTGACATTGGAAAATTGCTTTGTTCATCTTCTTAAAAAATATTTTATTCTCTTTTACGTTGAAAAATAACGCTCATACTCCACATACACTATTAAAATACCTAATATTGTAGAAATTGTTACAATGTAACGCTTTCGTTAAATAACTACTTCTCTTAGAGTAGTATAAGTAGGTACGTAAAAAGTTGTAGTATGTATATATTATGCAAAGGTTATTAATAGTTTATCAATTACTTACTTACAAGTTTACTTTGCTCTAGGCATAATAAACTTATTTAATTTTCAAAGGTAAAATAATTATAAAATTGGTATTTGTATGTTGAGATTGCCACACCTAACTCAATGATCACAATATCACTCTAGTCGATATTTTGATCGATTCAATATTATATGGCAAACAACGGAGCATTTACCTCATAACGTACGAAATAATAATATAATAATTTGAAATATTACGCGGGAATCTTGTACCGACTTCAAAAGCGTTTGTGAGTTGTATTATTTGCGCCAGTCAAACACAGTATTGTCGTGAAATGTCGTATGCGCTCGTAAGTAAAAAAAGGATCACAACAGGGGCGTAATGCTCAATTCGTACTTACCACAAACTTACAGTAAAATTGGTAAATAGCCGACATCCATCTGTTAACTATAGATTATAGAGATAAGGAATCCTTAACCATAGACTACTTTTGTTATGAACTCGCCCCCTTCTGTATTATCATTTACCACTGACAGCTGCTCAAAATAAATTTACGTGTCTATAATACAGCCCATACACTCAAATTCATTTAACAATTGATCTCAATATGGGTATTGAACAACTATTATATATCCGTGACATTTAATACGACATTTCCCTTTAGCCGGCTCGCACATCACAACTCGCCTCGTGTGCCTAACCGTCATAAATCAAAGCTTCCGAGAACGGGCAGGCGGTGTTCCTTGATAAAACCTCGCACATCTGCCTAGCAATATCGACATTCGCCGCATCGTGCTGCTCCGAACGCGGCGACAGTCTCGAGATAAATGGCCGTTTGTGCAGCTGTGCGCTTGCGCGGAGTCGACTTCTTTTAGATCCAACATGCAGGCTGTATGATATGCGACATGTTGCATGTACGGATCGTCGAGCGTCGCAGTTGCATTGGCCAATCTTCGAAGCTCCATTTGATAACGTTTGTTTCTTGGTTTATGATGACGTCACATCGACGAATTCGTCGTAAGACGCATGCGGCGAGTTCTGATGTGCGAGGCCTCTTACTTTCGTTGATTCTGTACATGTATTAATTTAGGAAAACCGATTATCGAATTGAAATGTCGGTGTCAATGAATTATGAATTAACTTTTCTTATTCGGATTTAGATATTTATGTAATATTAAACCAATAGATAGGTAGTTGAAATATATAAGTACTTAGTTACCTACATACCAACATGGTAATATTAGTTTTAATCACTCTTTATAATTATTCACATCATGGCATATTTGTATTAATTGTAAATAACAAAATCTGACATTTCAACGGCAAGTGTTACCGTATCGGGAAAAACATGGGTCAAAAAATAACTTATATTATTCACTAATTGCGGAGACATTTAATCATTTTAATTAAATATTAATTATGTATTTATAGTAATTGAATTTATTTCGTATATTTTTCATATTTTTGTCATCGTTTAACAATTACAAAATAATTTACCTAAATTATGAAAAAGAGAATTTTTATATATGGTAATATTTTCAATAGAAAAACAGAACGAAGCTATTGCAGATCTGGTGGACCATAGACAACTCGATCATAAATGAATACAGGAAATAAAAATGGCACTAAGTGCCCGAAAATCGAAAAAAAACTGAGTATGCAGAAATATTCTATGTGCCATCGCCAATATCCTAAATACATGTCTAAGTACCAAAAAAAATTATTAGAACTTCTATGGATATTTAAAGATGGCTCTGGGTGTAAGAGGGAGCGTGATTAGTTTTAAAATTGGCACTAAGTGCCATTCTGTTTCAACTGACATTAGTATCAAAATGGCTGAGAATGATGTTTTAGCGTCTTGTCCTAATGTTATAAAACGTCGTAAAAATGATGAAAAGAGTATGAATTGTGCGAGAAAAAAAACTGAAAGACGCCGGCAAAGAATATGTATCATGTGTTAATAAAGTGATATCTGCAAGAAAACCGCCAAATAATGAGGTAAATGCTAATTTAAATTTTCAAGTCATATTTTAATTTTCGTCAAGATTTTATCAGAGATTGGCAACCGTTTTCAAATTATGATATACAAGAATTGCATATGAGAACATATTATTAGAAAATAAGCCATAAGGATATTGTGAGTTTCGAAAATAACTAGTTGAAGATGATGTCATATTGTGATAATAATTGGTAGGGTTGTCAAAAAACGGTATTTTTAAGAAAATCTTTATCTTAAGAAATTAAAAAAATAATAATGTAACATGGAATCCAAATTTAAAAAATGAATAAAAAATAAATATTAACAAAAATGAAATTTAGTGCCATAAAACAAATATACTTACATGAAAAAAACATAATATAGGTATGTAAAAAGAAATTCTTGCATATTGGAACATGAGTTATAAAAAATTAAATGAAAATTAGTAATACCTTTAAAAATAAGACGAAAAAGAAAGAATATGATATTGTTAGTATCAATATAGAAATTGGGTTTTGCAACTAAATCAAGATTTAGAAAGAGACGGCATAATATCTTTATGTTTGTATTTAAAAATAATAAAAAAGGAGTTTTTGTATAATTTGCGTATCCTTTGCCCTTGTCGGACATTGATGATTGCTTGTAAAAAATAGTTTCATTGGCCATTTCATTTCACAGTTTAATTCATATTATAATTCTTTAAATTCTAATGGATTTCAGTTTTGTAATATTCCATTTAAGTCATTTTTTGTGACCCGGGATTCGCCTTTCGGCATCTTCAGGCAGTGTACACCAGTGGCGAAGGGTGGAGGTAGGCTGTTAAGATCCGCCATAAATAGTGTATATTAAACTTTTTCAGACATATATATTTGTTTTCATTGATATAAGACTACAATTTACAGATAGTGTTGGTTGGTTTTTAAAATTCAATTAAGCTCGGAGAAAAAAAGCCATAATAGATAATAGTCAAAAAATACATGTATATCTATAAAATATCTGAAAATACGCAATTAAATCATGCATAACTTTGAATATATTATAAATAGAATAATATTTTTTATTTATTATAGTTTGGTTAGGCAGGGCTTAATGAATTTAAAAAAATTAACCAACAATATGTGTAATATGTATTTTTAATCCAACGAAAACAAATAACTATGAATGAAAAAGTGTGCACAATTTTATCGTATTGCCCAAATTAGACCAAAACTATTATGGTTTTGTTTAGGCAGGGTTTAATTGATTTTTAAAAACTAAGTAACACCATCTGTAAATTGTAGTCTTAGTTCAATAAAAACAAAAAAAAAGTTTAGTGTGCACTATTTATAGCGAATCTTAACAGCCTACCTCCACCCTTCGCCACTGGTGTACACTCACCAAAGGTTTCAATATAATAATATGTTTTATTTTAATACAGTCATTCTTTTTTTGAGTAATTGTGAAAATCCATTACAAAATGTCATCATCAATTGTTAATTATACTATTAATGGTTAAGTTAAGTATTATTTGATTATTCAGACACGTAAAAGGTTTCCTATCTCTTAGAAATATAAGAAGTAAATAACAATGTGTGTCATTGAGACTTAGTGCCTCGTTACCGACATAGAGCGAGGCACTTAGTGCTTATTTTAAGAAATTAGTTTTGCGACTTAGTGCTTTTCTAAAATGTCGTTGTTCAAACGTATTTTTCTTAGAATGTTTAATTATAAATTGTATTTTTTTTTCTTCTAATGATATAAAGATTGTATGCTAAATCTATTGAGAAGTTAATAAAATAGTGCTTTTATGAAAAATAAACGAACTATTCATTAAAACCGCTATATCTCAAATTCAACTTTTTGGTACTTAGTGCCTTTTTTATTTCGTGTATTCAACTATGAAAGGCTTTCTGGATAGTGTTTTGTTGTAATTTTGTTGTAATTATGACAGAGATTGTGCATAGGGCTCTAAGGGCGTAATGCTCAATTCATACTTACCACAAACTTACAGTAAAATTGGTAAAAAGCCGAAATCCATCTGTTAACTATAGATTATAGAGATAAGGAATCCTTAACCATAGACTACTTTTGTTATGAACTCGCCCCTTCTGTATTACCATTTACCACTGACAGCTGCTCTCAAAATAAATTTACGTGTCTATAAACAGCCCATTCACTCAAATTCATTTAACAATTGATCTCAGTATGGGTGTTGAACAACTATAAAATATCTGTGACATTTAATACGACATTTTTCCTTTACTTTCGTTGATTCTGTACATGTATTAATTTAGGAAAACCGATTATCGAATTGAAATGTCAGTGTCAATGAATTATGAATTAACTTTTCTTATTCGGATTTAGATATTTATGTTATATTAAACCAATAGATGGGTAGTTGAAATATATAAGTACTTTGTTACCTACACACCAACATGGTAATATAAGTTTTAATCACTCTATATAATTATTCATATCGACACCTCCTACGTATAATATTGTACCTAACAAAATGACGTTTTTCACTTTTTTTCATTTTTCGTATCCATAGTAGGTATGTATTACATATGATGCCATTTACAGAATTTCAAAATTCGTATTATAAGTGCGATTTTCAAGCATTGCATATTATTGTATCTCAAATTTCTTGAATTTTTTCCGACGTAAAGTATGGTAATGTATTTAGCAACACTATACGCAGGAAACGCACGGAGATCTTGCCGCGCAGGTGTATTGTTACTGCTAATTACGACACTTAACTTCGGACGGGAGTTAACACACCGCTATCACTGTGAACTTTCGGTTATATTGTATTTTTGTATGGTTTGGTAAATATTAAATACCATAATGAAGAGATTTAGACAATGTCAATAAATATGGCGCAATATGCCCGCCCCTACAGGCCTTTAGGGCTTAGGGCCAAATGGGACAATTAATAGTACAGCGTATAATATTATAGAAACGGATAATAAGAGTAAAACAACAATGGACGAAATAAATTCTACCCAGGGAAACTGTGACTTTAGGATTCAAAGTAAGTTAATATTTTTAATCTTTTTCTCGTACGACAACAAAAAGTATCGTAAGTTATACTTACCATTGTCTACGTCGTTTCTTTACTTGTAACTATTATTGTATGTAATATTTACCATATTTTACGTCGGAAAAAACTGAAAAAAAATATTGTATCTATCACTTATGGTAATTTACGTCGTGCCTTTTTTAGTAAAATAAATTGCATGTAGTACTTACCATATTCTACGGCGACATACAATTTTAGTTACAATATTATACGCATGATAACTTTTATAAATTCATGTTTATTTAGTTGTTTTGCTTTTTACAGAGTCACAACTGTCTCCAGGTGCTGATTAAAATATGATAATAGAACTTTTAGACATTATTTGTGACGATGATGAGACTAGTGCCAGCGTTGCTGATACAAACAGACTACGTCATTCTCTCGAAAAGATTAATAGTAAAAGTAATTGGATATGTTATAAAATATAGAGCTATTTTTGTGAAAAATCACCTCAAGAAGTACTGTTACCATAAACTATGAGATTTATAATGCTTTATAATCATGTTGTTTAAAAAAAAACCTAAATTTTAATGGTTAAGGTTTCGGGTGATCGAAATAAAAGTGGTAATAATTTGATAAATTAGCGATAAATGAAAAGCAACGCAGAGTTTTTACTGAAACTCAGTTGTGGCGAAGTTTTACTATTAAATATCTGACGAAATATCGAAATGAAAATAACATGGAGCTTGTTAAAGTCTGCAAAAAAAGTTTCTAGCTATATACTCTATTTGTGACCAATTCGTATTCACAGCTTTGGGCAAGGTGGATAATGAAACTGGCGTTTTAACACCTAATCAACGAAGTCGACACAAAAATTACAATGTTGTATTAACTGATGATATGAATACCACTGTTTCCGACCATGTTAAGTCCATCCAACCGGTCGAATCGGATTATGTTTGACAGCGATCAAGCAAACTTTACTTAGATGGCGACCTGGATTTTACCCCTTTGTTTAAACTATAAATAATGAATGGTATGAACCCATAACATACACACAAAAAGCTCAAACAGAAAGGCAGTCTTAATTATTCATAAACAATGAAAATTTTAAATTGCGTTGTGTCACTATGTCCCTAAAAAGGACTAGTGTGACCAATGTCATATTTTCAAAAACTTACAAGTACGAGTAGCATCCACGGAGTAACTCCCAGTTTATGGCAAAAACCTTGCTCATCAGTTAAAATTATTTGATAAACATGATGTTCAATCATCACACGGCAAAATTGTATCTGCGAAGTTTTGAATACCCTTCACGGAAATTTGAGTATATTTTATTATAAACGTAAATTATCAGTTTTCAATTTCACAGTTTTTCACTAATTGCGGAGACATTTAATCATTTTAATTAAATACTAATTGTGTATTTATAGTTATTGAATTTATTTTGTATATTTTTCATATTTTTGTCATCGTTTAACAATTACAAAATAGTTTACCTAAATTATGAAAAAGAGAATTTTTATATATGGTAATATTTTCAATAGAAAAACAGAACGAAGCTATTGCAGATCTGGTGGACCATAAACAACTCGATCATAACTATGAAAGGCTTTCTGGATAGTGTTTTGTTGTAATTTTGTAGTAATTATGACAGACGATTGAGCATGGCGCTCTGAGCCCACATTATTGGCAGCGTGAAAAAAAATATCATCGCCAGGCGGTTCGATTTCTCTCCTGCACAATTAATACTACAAAAGACGTACCTGTGCATACACGCAGGCCGCCAGAAATTACGCGCATGTTATGCGTGCAAACGGCGACAAATTAAAGATATTTTGAAATAATTAATTCATACAATATGTAGGTATTTGAATACGTACTTATTATTACATAGTTACGTAATAATTTGGGAGATCAGTGCACCTTTGCTCATATACAAGAGCCGTCCCTGGTTTCAACAACACAATTTTAATAAAAGTTGTGGTAATAATAAATACTGGCAGAGCCAGCTGGCGGTCACCAGTCTGTCTCGATAGGTCTTGCAGACGGCTTGGCAGTGTTGGATATTAATATAATTGTGAAGTATGCATTGACGGCGCCTTTGCGATTTTCATTCACCTTATCAGTTTGACATTTCGCTGAATTGTCAGTTTTACCATTTGCAAGTCATCACTGCCAATATAAATTTGGGGTCATATGCGTAGTCTATTCTGAAGTCTGGCTTTCACAATATCGTCTGACACCACTTTTGCTACCACTGACATTTTAATTGAATATTATATATTGCACTTTTTCATTCATATTTATTTGTTTTTGTTGAACTAAGAATACATATTATTATACTCTTGTTGTTGGTTAGTTTTTTATATTTCATTAAACCCTGCCTAAACCAAACAATTGTATTAAACAATATTTTTCTATCTATTAAATATCCAAAATGATGTATGATTTAATGGCATAATTTAAAATATTTTATAGACAAATTCGTATTATGGCTTGGTTTTCCAAGGCTTTAATTGAATTTTAAAAACTACATCTGTAAATTGTAGTCTTAGTTCAATGTAAACAAATATACGTATAACTGACAAAGTTTAGTCTGTACTATCTATGGTGGATCCACCCCACCTCCACCTATCGCCACTGCAGGATAGTCTAATTTTTCATACATTTAGATTATTGCGTTATAATAAGTTTTATTTATTCAATGGGGGAAGATCCCATTAGATTGAAAAAATGTAAAAACTATTTCTCATAATGTCTGTTAAGATACTCGTTATTACCATCCTGAAGGGGTGTGTCCATAATGTTTTCTTTAGGGGTAAAGATGGTACTTTATTTTAAAATTCGTAAGTACTTAATATACTAATGAATAAATTACAACATGCTAAATTTATTATTTAACAAATTATCTGGATGGGGAAATAAATATTTATCATGTACAAAAATGGAAAAAGTAGCAGGTACTTACTTATTGTACCCAATTGTGTCATAAAAACGTAATAATTGACTATACTTGACTATAAGTATATTATATTTCACTTAGAAGTGATCAAAGATAAAAGAGCAAACAACATGCATAATGTCTTTATTAAAAGAAACATTATTGCAATTTAATTTTTATTGAATATTAATAGTTACTAATGATATAAAAAAAGAAGAAAGGTTACTGTAATTTTATATATAATTATTGTTTTAAAAAATATATACATCATTAATTTTTAATTAGGTACTTGTATGAAATGTCACATGAATTTCGTTTACCTACCTAAATATAAAAATAATACAATTATTACTGAATCAGGATAGTATGTCATACTTACTATAATATTGCGAAAAACGTAATATGTAGGTATAATATAATGCAGTTTCTTATATTACTCGTTAGTCTAAATTATTCAATTTATTGATAGCAGTATTAAAATTATCTTCATCTTATAATAAATGTCTTCATTGAAATTGATTATTTATGGGTGCTAATAGAAACGTTACATTTTTTCGATTATTCCTGCAAATACTAAATTTGAATTTTGACACGTCAAATAAACTTGCTATACGCGAAAGAAAACAAATGACAATCATTAGTCTATTAGTTTGACAGATAAAAAGCAGAGATGTGGTTTTAGATTATATTTTCGTAGTAATAAGTGCGGAAATATGCATTTATTTCTTGTTAAAACTCATAGTTTACCAATGTGCCTCTTGCAGATTTGAATAGTTTTGTGGAATAGTAATTAGGATTTGTGAAATATCGATTATATATAAAGTATTAAGCGACATTACAATTAATTTGCGGTAGATGGACAGCATGACGCGAAAATGTATGGTGATGGATATAAAATGCGATTTAAAAAAGATATTTTCTGTGAATGTGTCGAGTTCTATCAGATTGTGCCTAATTCAAATTGAAGTAATACTATAAAATGAATTGAAATAGTTTTAAAATCAACAAAATGGTATTTAACGCATTCGCTGCTGAATATATAATGAGATTTTAATTGCCTCTAAATAAAACACTTAAAAATACGTAATAAAACCATCGTAATACAAAGAACACACATTAAAAAATAGGTAGGTAAGTAGATTATAAATACAATCACATCGTATAGGTATATTATTTATGTAGTTTCAACATTAAATTATTTGAAACCAATAAAGACATCTCATAAAATTCGTTTTGAATCTAATTGGAAAAGCAAACTAGCGCCACATGTTGTAGAATACGTATTCCACGGTGAAATGTATTACACGGTGAAATGTTCAACGAAGAACTCGTCATTTGATTAAATGTTGCAAGAACTCATGTTTCACGTACTGCGGCGCACGAATAAGTGTTCTACGTTGAACTGTTTACGTACAAATTTCCGGATACGGGAGAAAATAGTGTATTTATTGCTAGAATCAGTAACGTTGTATACGGTGCAATATTGCATTAGTATAGTGATATTTTCTAGACTTTTAAGCACCAACATGCATGGTTGCTACATCATTCTCTTGGGACTTTGTCTTGGAACAATTAGCGCTCGAAATGGAAAAGTTTACGATCCGGAGCGCTCGACAATTTTCTGATGATATTTACATAGCTATCAGATTTTATGTGTATTTTATAAAATAAGTGTATTAGATTTTCTATTATATAGCCTATCTAGCTCAGACGGTCAAAATATTTTTTTCACGAGATGGAGCATTGATTTTACTAATTTCACGAATCGAACGGCGCTCCGGTCCATTTAGAGCCCTGGGATTAGTAAGTGGAGCACTAAAACATTTTCATTCTGACATGTTTATAGCATCATGACATGACACAGATTCGGACTGATTAACTCATTAATTCAGAACTTTTTTATATAATTTATGATAAATATTTTGATTAATTATGGAATTTTCCGAAAAAAAAACTTATTTATTATTATTATTTACTGTCAACTCAAAATTATATACCTTCATACCTATTTATCAAATCAAGCATTTTATTATTCAGCCAAGACAGACTTGTACTATGCATAAGTAATACAAGGAAAAACTGACGTTGTTTTACCCGTTTGATCTCCGTGAACCCCTTGTTAGACCTTAATATTCTGATATCGAAATACTTATTATACATTTTTAAATTATATAAGAATGTTTACCTATATTATGGATAGACCAGAATGCCAAACTTTAGACGCCCATCACGTGAGCAATGTTACCGGACACTACTTGTAGGTTGGATTGGATATTGCATAGTAGACATGCATTTAAATTGAACCCGGCTGACTTGTGTTTGTAAAGGTGTCATTTTTTAAAGGAACGACAATGATGTCGTAAGGAAAAAAAAGAATAATACAACTTTTGAGACTAAATTTAGTGGATAAGAGAATATTTCTTTTGCATGTATTTCAATGCATATCAGAAGCTTAAGGTTTTACTCGTACATTAGTAACGAACTGATCTGACGATACAATCTTACGTACTGTAAAATTCTCGATATTATGTGATTTCTAAATTCTGATTTTTCATCGACTAAATAGATTAATTGTATTTTACTTACAAGTTCCAAATTTTGCGTAAGATAAATATACATTGAATGATTTACATTTCAATGGCGACAATAGATTGTGTAAGTTATAATTTACGTTATGAAGTTTCGTAAGATTGTGGTTTTTACAGACGTTGTTAACTCTTACGCCTAATTCCTTTTTCGGAGGAGCATTATTTATACTTTTTCGTTAGCGTTCGTCATAATATACTCTACCAGTTCGATCAGCATGATATCAGTTGCACTTACTCAAGTTTTTGGGGTTCACCATGAGGAGGTGAACATAGGGATTGGGTATCGTATATTGGGAGAATCCATCAATTTTTATCAATATACGCACGATGGACGAGTCACGCTTAATAAAGAAACTGCCAGTTCGAAAAGCCGGCCAGCAAACAAGTTAGATTTTTAGACCTTCCTAAGCTGGGAGGAAGCGGTTTTAGACAGATCTGAATAGAAGTACATGCTGAAAGAGGTCAAGATCCACATAGGGTTGTACCGACAGGAAAAAGAAGAACTTAGCGATCCAATACACGTCTGGTGAATCTGACACACGATTGGATAGACGTCACGTGGAGTCTAGACAGAAATAGTCTCGAAACGTGAAATAATTATTGTTTAATAAATAGTTATTGCCATTGAAAAATATTAAATATTATCGCTTAATAGTTAAGTGTATATATATATAAGTAGTATATAAAAATCTTTGAAAATAAGATAAATAAATAAACACTTGTGTAGTCTCAAAAACTTGTCCAGGTTAATGACATTGTCTACATCCTCTATTTTACCATTTTACATAAAAATTTAATAATACCGTTAAATTAGTGGCATTTTTATTTTGATTTTCATCAGGTGATAGTGATCAATACTAAATCAAGACAAAATGGAAATGAGTCGTGTGCATTTAAACTTGTATTCTAACAAAATATTAACGAGTTTAATTATTGGCACACCTATAACTCCGCTAACCGTCTAATCACTGTTTAAATATGCAGGTATCAATTATTATGGGGCGGTTACTAACAAAATTTAACTATGTATCACAAATAAATATTTTCTCTCAAATGCTGCATGATCATAATATTGAAAGTCGCACTTGTATTATATTGTCTTATTGAACATACATAATTTGAATACACTTCTAGGAAATATTTAACCAATAGAAAATATCTTTTTGAGATTCGGCAGCTTTCGAATCTGCGCTCCCAGGATTCACTCCCATGTTCTCTACATGGTACCTGACTACTTTAACCTAGGTCTAGCAAGACAGCAGGCTCTGAATATTAATAATATTTCAATAGTTCAATACTACATTTAACTATCATTTCAATTATTTGTGTGAGCAAGCAAATGTAGTAATTCCGTTATTCTTTAACATCTGAATACCAAAACAATAAATAGTAAACGTGTTTACCCAGATCGATTATTAAAAGGTGACATTTTTTTTTCTAAAATGCTGTTTGTAAGCAATACTGCCCCCATAAGCAAAAACACAGCTAATGGGAAAAAGTCAATTTTGAGAAAAGAGAGGTTATCATGTTTTTCATTGCTGCTTCATTAAAAGTTAATCAATTTTAATAAATGTTTTGGTTTATAATAGATTATTTAAAAATTGATATTTTCATTACATAAAAATTGCAAAATTACAAAAATATTGATTATAAAACTCCACTATTGTCTTTTTATTTATGATTTTGAATGGAATAATGTCAGTTTCATAAGGAAAAAAACAGTAAATATGTTTTTTTGCTTATAATTTAAATTGTAATGGATATTTTTGAAAAATTAAATACTTGTAATGGTATTTTGTTCATTAAATAATATTGGAATGACAATATATATTTTTAAATATACAAAAATCCGTCAGTTTTGGTGGGAAGACTTCCAAAACGTCATCCTATTTGTAGGCATTACTCTTCCTTATTTTTGAATTATGCATTTCTTCTTTTCCATATATGATCCATAAACTGCTGACCTGTTAATTAATATTTAATTACCACATTTAAATATCATGTTAACTATATCTAATGGCCAGTCGCGCCAAACGCGCCAGTCGCAGTGTCAGCACTAAATGAGTTAATATTGCCAATTTTTCCTACTACTGTATACTGTGAAAGGTTATTCAGTGTAATGCACTTCATAAAAAACAAATATCGAAGCTAGTTGACAGATGTAAACGTAGAAGCAGTTATGCGGCTCGCATTGGAAAAAGGGAATATTGAGGAATTTCCGTTTGCATTATTTTTAAATATCAAATGTTCAGAGACGTGAGTACAAATATAATTAATTTAATAAAACTAGATAGTTATAAATGTGTTTAATGATAGATTAAGATTATAATTAATAACTCATTTAGTGCTAACAATGGGCTGGCACGTTTTCAGTAGTTGTCCATTAGATATAATTAACATGATATTTAAATGTGGTAATTAAAATGTAATTAACTGGTCATTAGCATTTTACTTGCAATTATAATTTCATTGGATTTTGCAGCATTTTGATCAAGTTTATCCAATTGCATACTCTCCAAAATAAAGTTGAGAATCTTTTTTTCACAATTCCTAATCCAATTTAGAACTTTATCACATTTGAGTATTAAAATATCATTAAAAATGTAGGGCGATATGAAGTTAGTGAATGATTAATTTGAGGTTATCTCATTATTACCAGTTACATGCGGTATTACGTTTGTGTAAAAATTCTAGAATCATAAACAAAAAAAAACAGTAAGCCAGCGTTTTTAAGCAAAAAACACAGCAAATCGATAGATGTGCTGTGTTTTTGCTTATGAATCATTATTTACTGTTTTGTTGCATCGAAAAGCCTAACATTTTTGCAAAAGTAGTGAACACATTATGATGATTTCTATATTAAAATAAATGATTTCCAGTTTATTTTGTTATGCAATTATGTTCAGAATTTTATCTAGTATGTCACCTCATACTTACTTTAATTTCTCATTTTTTCCCATTAGCTGTGTTTTTGCTTATGGGGGCAGAATAGCAGACAGCCTCGCATAATAAGGATGCATTTATTCGCGTGGTCAGAGACGAGCAGCACGAGCCCAGTGAATATTAAAATGTAAAGCCATATTTTTACGCACGAGAATATTTTTCGCGGCAAAACGTAGATGTTCTATTACCAACTGAATTCATTATTTAGAATAATTAATATATTACTAACAGAGCCAGCTTGTCTCGCTAGGTCTTGCAGACAGCCTGGTATCATATCTAAGTGTTGAGGATTTTATTATAATTATTTTGTTGTGAAGTAAATCTAGACTAATTATATACGTTGATGCCACCATAGTTTTCTCTTCGAGATAGATTTTCACTCACCTCAGATAGTTTGACATTTGGCTGATTTGACACTTTTACGATTTGTACGTTATTACCGTCGATATAAATTTGGCTACATATGCATAGTCCATTCTGGATTTTGGCCTTCAGGGTGGCATCTGACACCACTCCAGGCTGCTAGACCTAGCAGAAACGCCGGCAATCACCGATTGCTACCACTGACAATTATTTGATTGCGATCCAGTATAACATGAATAATAATCTCACGGCTATCCCCTCGAGATATTAGCCATATAAAAAATTAATTTAAACAATATTTTGTTCCATTATCTAAAAAAATGCATGCAGCCATAGAATAATATTAAAAAAATCTAATTTTGAATAAACATTTTAGCCTTAAAATAATATTATATTTATCTGAAAGAAAGCTTGGTAAGGACTACGTCTAGGTATTGATCCAACCTGATTATGATAATAGCATCATAAATAGGTAGTTATGTATATTATATACATAGCAATTTATAGGATCAAGAAGCGCGGAATCAGCTTAGAGATACTTTCATCCACCAGTCGAGTGATCCGGTATAATTATGACAACGTTGAAATAAAATAAGTATACTTATTTAATAAAATTTTTGATAAATGTAGCAATGTAGGATATATGAAAGAGGAATGGAGCTAATTTTGAGAGGCCTTCATTGACCAGTGGATTGATCCTGGTTCATGATGATAATGGCGATGTAAATTGGTAGGTACTAATACCGAGAAGAAGGAGTGACTCACGCATGTAGGCTAGTAGGATCCTTCATCTAGCATTACTTCAGGTTGGGGGTGCGGACATCATGGGACATAATGAAAACACATACATTTTTAATTTGACGGTTCCGCGCGGAACTACTTCTTTTTATTCACACTAAATGATACAAGCTTGGTTTACATGGATTCAGCATGTCTGAGATAAAGTAAAGTTATCATAGAATACATGTTTGGTACTAGAAAGCATTCAAGTTGGCGTGGGCGATATGGGTTGATTATTTAAGAGTACGTAACGTTCAATTGGTTTGCACTTCACTTTATGTTATAGCCACGTGGCCGCATTTACACATTATTTATTAAGGTAACGCATCAGTGAAACGCCAAATAATTTCCAACTGTACGCGCGACGAAATTTTGTACTTGCTTCGCATTCATTGAGAGAACGTGGAGTCAGACACACGTCACTTTGCTGCGTGATGGCGACGGGCCAATTAATTCTAAAATCGTGTAAAGATGACTAAAAACTTTACCCATTTACTTTAAAAAGAAAACATGTCCATGAATATAGTATTATTGTTACTAATAGAAAAATAAACAGAACATAAAATGGACGTATGTTGGATTTATATGAGAAATAATATTTCGTTTGACAGGCGTCATTTTAACCCGCGACCCGCAATCCGCACATCGCCTAGCAACGATCTTTTTAGACCGTGCCTCAACTAATGCATGGCCTTAAGGTATTATTGGACGAATAATTATTATGTACCTATTGTTATATTATTTCTGTCGCTTTGAATTTTGATTGATTGAATTGTTTTATTTGCACTGCGGTACGGTGAAGGGAGCGCGGGAAATAAACACGTTTATAAGGTGTTAAATGAAAAAAATATAACATTCGACCACCATTTAACACTGTTATCCAAGCTATGTGGATAACAGGCACCGCTAGCTCAGGGTACTGGGTTTCCAAACTATCTCTCTGATGAATTCCAATCCTGTTACGGAAAGGACCATCGAAATCAATTGGTATTCGATGGATAATGTTTACCATACCGCTGCAGGAGTTAATTGCGAGCACTGAAAACTTGACTCTATTGGACGCCAAAGCCTTTTCTATGAAAGAAAAGAACATAAAAGAACATAATATTATGGGATACAATTATTAAATTAAATGAAACACCGTGATAATTTTAACCTCACTGTATTTAAAGAAAATGTAATTAAAAGTCAATGGTACAAAAATGGCGACATGACGCCATAGAAAAATTACCACCGTTCATAAACGACGATGTTAAAATACATAAATATTTACGTTATACAAAAGACACAATATCAGCATCTGCAAACTAAAATATTAACACAATAAGTTCTCAGCAACTAACTTAAACTTAACCAAAATATCCACATGTGAGTGAGGTTATAAATTAAAACAAAAACTTAAAATTAATTAATACTAAAAAAATGAAATTGAAATGTATTTACAGCCGCTTGGCAAATTGCCAAGCGGGAATCGCTCCTCCCAACGTCCTCTCGTTCCCAAGGGTCAACCAGAAAAGGGAGGAGATCCAAACAAAATTCGATCGCCTGACATCGATCCCCCCACCACTCATCCAACCCGAAAGCTTGAAGTGCCAACCGCAGGATTTTTGTGTTGCCCGCGAGAGAAAAACCTCTCCACTAATTATGATTGTTAATTAGCCCGTTGGTGACGTCTGCAACGTCACAAAGGGCAATAATGGACTTGCTTCCTAGCGCTCGGACCGTACACACGCATCCGCAAATCGCTCCGACCCGAATTTTATTTCTCTACCTGAATTTGCTCTCTAGCCGATAACCATTTGAATCCAGCCGCCTTGCTGAGTTGAAAAGTTTGTTTTAAAATATTCGACTATTGTGTTCGGCTTTCGCTTCATTTATATTTCCGCGAATACCGTGCATCCTGACGAACGTTCTTGCGAGATTGCTGCGAGCCTAGGAGCGGCTCCCGGATAAGTTTGAAATTAGGAGACGCGCTCATCGTGTAAACAATATATGACAGAGCATTCTATAATTTCCGGCTTGCCCGTGTAAATTAAATTGCCCCAGCTCTCGCAGAGTCTCCAGAGATCGCCTCCCAGGATGCACGGGATTGAAAGCTAAGTAATCTAACAAACAATTGCATCATATAACCATTACCTTAAATCAATCACTATTTAATACCTAAAGTTCATAAATTACAGTCTCAATTTATCTCACTAAAATCATTTCATTACAATTAGTATACTAATTATCTCTGTAAACCACTTAATTGACCTAATTTCAAAAAATTAATCAAAAACGAAGCAAGTCCAACTCACTACCGATAGCATACAATACCTTACCTTGATAGAATACCATACCTACCGCCCGCACATAGCTATCACAGTAAGAATATTATCCGTACGCAAACGGTAAATTCTACTCTATTATATTACCAATTCGCTCTTAAATATTTCCATTGCAATCAGTATAGGTACTATAAATTATTGAGCTCCATCAGCATAATTTTCTAAAACCATAACTCATTATCAGAAACTTTATACTAAACAGCACTAGCAGCAGCCTAGCCCTCTCAAATAAAAATTCAATTCAAATAAAATTTTAAAATAAACTAATTCAGTAAATACCTAGTCCTGTACCATAGGTTTTCAGTAGGTAGCTCACAAAATATCCAACAATATATATGTGACTTAAAGCCCCTCCAAACATAGCATTAGCCTTTACTTCATTTGTATAACCCTGACACCCCCCAAACATGAAAATTATCAGAATGATTTTAACCATTGAAATTGAAAGCCAATAAACCGTTGGGCTTAGACAAATAAAAACACTGGCAAAAAAAAGAATTGTAATTCTCCAGCACCGTTTTTAGAACAATTTCTTAGATTTTAATTTCATAGATTGAATATTAATAATATTAAATAAAGTAGTTTAAAATTTAAATTGCATTTATGTGATAGAAGTAATCGTGGAATAGTTACTTTAGTATCGTTCTGAAGATGGGCTGATTGCCCAAAATTTTAATTAAACATTTATTCGCAATCTACCAATAGAAATAGCAGTATAATATGGCTAGTGGTATAACCTCTTCGGACCCCGGGTATCACTTATGATACTCATGGTTTTTGTTGAAGATATGCTCTGTTGTTGGATTTTTAATACAAGGACCAGAAGTATTAAATAAGGTAGAAAACTGTTTTACCAAACTAAATGAATCTGGACGATATAAATGTTATTTTTGTTGAAGTAGGTAAGTAGATAATTCACAGCCGTCAAGATGTTTCGACATTTATATGCAAGAAAACGTTATTTTCCTCTACATCACACATTATTTTTGTTGATTTATTGCTAAAGTAACTCTTTTATATTATTATCTATGAAACAGTATGAAAGACTGTATATCTGTACAGTGTTGTGAATGTGAAGTATCATAAGTGAT
>JAGYXB010000407.1:23965-43174 GCA_022495005.1 Rhyacophila brunnea
ACAGGTCACCCATAGACAACAACGATGGAGGGGCGGAAAAGGTAGGACCAGTCCTTTGAGTCAGCAATGTCTGTAATGTCAGCAATGTTGGGAAAAGGGTGTTTATTGTTTGTCAAATAGGTACGAGAAGAGATGGAATACTTGATAGGTGTTTTATTTGCGATTTTAAATTATATTAGACACTGAAATTATTCGACGTATTTTTACCGACATTAGATCATTACTCTGACATAATTATTTTCATAACAACCTGGTTGAATGAATCAACTAAGACAGGAAAACAAAGACGACATATACAAAATCTTTCTAATAAATTGTGTGCAATCTGCTTTTACCATAAACATAATGGTGGCGACGTTTTAATAGCTATCTCCGATTAACTAAACGCTATCCACTAACTCTCCGAAAAAGTGAAGTGGAAGACATATGGGTGTCATTACCGTTCACTGATACTCTTATAGGGAAAGACACTCCAACAACATTAAAAATTGCGCATTTCACTTATAACCCCCACTCCCCAGTCACCGAGTCCAGCCTGTCCCACTTTCTTTAAGATACTTGCCGCGCCCTAACTAACAATTATACCGTCGCTACATCAATAATAAATCGCCTGGTCCACGATAACTTATTAACTTGGGACACTTTATACTTTGGACGCTGAAGACGCACCTGGCGCGTAATGACCAGGTAGCCGATCGATGTAATTAACGTGCATTTTTAAGGTGGTAATTAAAAATTCATTATCTAGTCAGCAGCGAATGAGTACCTGACATCTACAAATTCACATCGAGGCAATCATTAGTTGACTGCATGTCTTTCTGTAATCTCACATATTGTAATATTAAAAAAAAAATATTTATAAGGTTTCGCTCTGACTAACTTCACCTTTTGCGACCCACGTTTCATTCAGTACTGCTTTCTTAACCCTTATCAAACCGGACCCGGAAATTTCCGTGATTAATGTTTATTCCTTTTAATACCGGACCCGGAAATTTCCGTTTTTTTTCCTGGCCGTAATTAATTTAATATTTTCAGCTATCTATAGAATTTTTCGAAAAATTTTGTTTTCTGAAAAATTCGGAGAATTCCGAATCGGAGATATTGGAGACAGTTGGCGAAAGTTGGAGACAGCTGGCGAGAGTTGGGGACAGTTGGAGACAGTTGGCAAGAGTTGGAGACAGTTGACGTGAGTTGGAGACAGTTGAAGACAGTTTTAGACAATTGGAGATAGTTGAAGACAGTTGGAAACATTTGGAGACAGTTGGCGAGAGTTGGGGACAGTTGGAGACAGTTGACGAGAGTTGGAGACAGTTGAAGATAGTTGGAAACAGTTTTAGACAGTTGGAGACATTTGAAGACAGTTGAAAACATTTGGATACAGTTGGCGAGAGTTGGGGACAGTTGGAGACAGGTGACGAAAGTGGGAGAGAGTTGAAGACAGTTGGAGACAGTTGACGAGAGTTGAAGACAGATGGAGACAGTTTTAGACAATTGAAGACAGTTGAAGACAGTTGGAAACATTTGGAGATAGTTGGCGAGAGTTGGGGACAGTTGGAGACAGTTGAAGACAGTTGGAGACAGTTGGCGAGTGTTGGGGACAGTCGGAGACAGTTGGCAAGAGTTGGAGACAGTTGATGAGAGTTGGAGACAGTTGAAGACAGTTTTATACAATTGCAGACAGTTAAAGACAGTTGGAAACATTTGGATACAGTTGGCGAAAGTTGGGGACAGTTGAAGAGAGTTGGCGAGAGTTGGAGACAGTTGGAGACAGTTGCAGACAGTTGGAGATAGTTGGAGACAGTTGGCGAGAGTTGAAGACAGTTGACGAGAGTTGGAGACAGTTTTAGACAGTTGGAAACATTTGGAAACAGTTGGCGAGAGTTGGGGACAGTTGGAGACAGTTGACGAGAGTTGGAGACAGTTGAAGATAGTTGGAAACAGTTTTAGACAGTTGGAGACAGATGGCGAGAGTTGGAGACAGTTGAAGACATTTGGAAACATTTGGAGAAAGTTGGCGAGAGTTGGGGACAGTTGGAGACAGTTCACGAGAGTTGAAGACTGTTGAAGATAGTTGGAAACAGTTTTAGACAGTTGGAGACATTTGAAGACAGTTGAAAACATTTGGATACAGTTGGCGAGAATTGGGGACAGTTGGAGACAGGCGACGAAAGTGGGAGAGAGTTGAAGACAGTTGGAGACAGTTGACGAGAGTTGGAGACAGTTGAAGACAGTTTTACTCAGTTGGAGACATTTGGCGAGAGTTGGAGACAGTTGGCGAGAGTTGGAGATAGTTGCAGACAGTTGGAGATACTTGGAGACAGTTAAATGAATTCACTGGCAATAATAGATTGTCTGGAATAATGTCCAGACATACTCTGAAGGTGATTCCACAGTTTGCAAAAAACAGTATCCATCGCGAGTCTGCCAAGTATGTGCTGCGCATGAGAGGCGAGAAGAGACCAGATACCTTTGTCAAGAGTGCAATGTGCCTCTTCACAAAGGATCATGCTGGCAAAAATACCACACAATAAATAAATATTGATTACATTGTCAAAAAATCTGAGTTTTATTCCAATGTCTCCATAAATATATCTTTTGTAAGCAGTTTAGTACAACACTATGTAATGAAAGATTTTTCTGAAATCATGCTGGTGTGGGAGGGTTTTCTACTTATTTTTTGCCGGTATTGAAAAGGTTAAGGGGGATCACTTGCGATTTAATAGACCAATATATTGGCCAAATTACGAATCATAATATTATGCGTAAAATTGTATTAGTATCTAATTCCAATTATAATCCAATACAAATTATTTTTCGAGCTATCTGAACTAGATGTCACTTTAATTATAAAAATTACCTATATATTAATAAAAAAAACGGTATGTGTACTTATGTACGCGCGTTAGAAGTTATAATTCTTTGGCATAAAAAACAAAAACAAAACTTGTGATAACCTAGATTCTTCGACTAGCTGTTAATTACTATCTTGTTAAATTACACACTCAAGAAAAAGGGCCACTTATTAGAGCGCCGTTGGTTTATTCTACAAGTACACTTTATATTATATTACTAAATTATATATATATTTCTCGTTGTTTTTATTTTTAAAGTAACAATTGTCACTCTGACGTTTAATCGTTACTTTGTTCACGTAAGGAATTGCAAATGGCCGACAATAATAAATTCTTTGCCTGCGAACGGAACAATTCTACTATCAAACTTGCGTTTGTATGCAGCTGACTGATTTGCAGCTAACTACATGCTGCCGCGCACTTTCGTAATGCGTTAATTACATTGAGCTACTTAACGAGCTGTTTGTTGGCGAATTTAAAAGCGGGCGATTCAGCTACTGCGATTTGATGATTACACACAAAACTTTCCATTCGCTGAGAAGCCATAAGCCAGCGACTATTTTGACGGAGCGTAGTTCGTATTTTTACCGGGAGGTTGGTACTGCGCTCTACTGCGCAGACGCAGTAAAAACACACGCCGGCTTGTAGCGTGTAAAGTTGACCGGCTTTCAACTTTTCTCGCTAGAGTGTTTACAATCTGCTTGTTAGCTTGTTCGATGATTACACTGGGCGACTTTACAGGCAGATTGTAAATTCGCCAACAAACAGCTCGTAAAGTAGCTCAATGTAATTGACGCTTAACGGTGTGCGCGCGCAGCTCTCAATTTCACTCTCTACCAAACGCTCAAAAAGAAGCATAACTTCAAAAATCTAAAAACCGATATTACAATGACAGTTGTTATTTAAATAATGGTAAGTATATATTACATATACCATCCACCACTTGACATCTATATTAACTTAGAACCATAGATTTAAAATAATCTTAGAACCATCTTAGAACTCACCAAGATGTTACCACAACATTATTCCTCAAAGTCCATTTTATGTGTAACTATGAAAAGATTAACACTCAGTTAAATGACGTGAACTGGAAATCTTTATTAATATTTTAAACACTCATGTGCATTCCACGCATGAAATTTTCTATGAACTCTATCAAAAAATCAACTACCTACACTTCTCTCTTAAACCAAACAACGTTAGATATTTAATCTGGTACCCTCGGCCTTCGGTGAAAAATCTAAATTTCATAAAAAAACACAATAAACATAAACCCACTAGACAAAATATTTTTTAATGTTCAGAAATCAGTTTAAATCAGAAATAAAGGCGTGCTATTCCAAGTTCATCTACCATACAGGAAACAATATAAAGCGTAGTCTTAAGCTCTTCTGGTTTGTCAAAATAAAATAAAGCACAGTTTTATCGTAACTTCAGATGGATCCTCATTCTGCACTCATTTTTCCAAAGAGCTTTAGATCATCATAATATCTAAAAAACAATAGTCTCAGTATTGCGATACCCAACATCAGTTTCTCTTCCAATAATCTGCGACTGATTCACTTAGATAATAAATGTATTTAATCACACCATAAACTGATAGATTCTTCCATAATTGCTCAATCGTTTTCTCTCAATTTGCATCTCGTTCTTCCACTATCCATAGTTTATACCGCATCACTTTGATCCGGAATATTCTCTATAATTTGGAAACAAGCAATTATTATACCTATTTAAAAAAAGGCTGTCTCTTTGACGGAACCAATTACTTTAAACCTATATTGACATCCTTGTCAAAAATATTTAAAAAGTTTATTCACAAAATTATTTATCACCTTATCAAACAATCTCTAACTAACTTTCAGTATGGAATTTTACCTCGACGATCAACTTTATCAAATTAAGTTGCTTAAGTCAACTGCCTGGAAGAATCTTGACACGTCTAGTAAACAAGTTCAATCAATCTATACTTACTTAGCAAAGCTTCCGATACAGTCAATCATAAACTGTTGTACCAAAAACCCAGCTACTTACATTTTCATAACACCTTCCTATTACGTCTGTATTCTTATTTTATTTACTATAAAACTGCGCTCATACAAACTGCGCTTCTGCCGCTGGTTACTTGCTGCTGGTCTGTTTTGTCACCGTTCTGTTTATTCATGGAACCAACACCCAGCAGGATACGTGCCTGCGCCCACGGGAATCGCGCCCCTGTGCACTGACCACTATACTACATATTATTATATTATCTAATTATTGCGACAAATTTAACTTATAAATTATTGCGTAACTAATTATTTTCAATCGGCTTTAATTCTTATTTTAAATCAAAGTATTAAATTACCGTAATTACTGACCTATGTCAGGATCACTCAAAAGTTTATGATCGCTGACTATGCTGTAAGCGTATTCGAAACAGTGTAGTAATAAGTAGATCTTTTTAAAGTAGGCAATGCTGTACTAGTACCCTGTTTTCAATCCCAAAGGCATACCTACCATACAACTTCAATAGACGCGCTCCCTGTCTTGGCTGATGTCCTCCCTCTCAATCTGCATAGTATTATAACACTTAATATAATATTATTATGTACGCGGTGTATCTACGATGCTCCTCAAAGGCGAGGAGGCAGCGGTCGGTTACTTTCACCATGCGCCGCTTTCTCATCTTGATGGTGAAAAACTATCCGTGAGAATACGGACTATCCGTCTAATGACACTGGATGAATCTTGATAGGTATCGCATTTTTTTAAAAAAGATTTTTTCTAGTGGTTTTATATTTTTCAGAAGTGTTTTCAAATTATCTAAGTATGTTTAATATTTGTATAACCAAAGTTACCCCTAGTATATCCAGTATCTCCTCCAGTACCCCGGATACTTCAAGACTACTGAAAACGGTGACTGTATTATCTTTTTGACATTATATTCTTAATCACTGGCTTAGGTAATTGAACGGTACTTATCCATTTTTTTAATTCAGCAACAACTAACAAATATCAGTCACCGTTTCCAAACCAGAAGGTACACATGGCTCAAATGCCTTAAAAACCAAGGACAGACGATTAAATTTGGTAACATAGTCTTATTTTTTGTCTGTGTTAGACGCGAAAAGAATAAAATATTTAAAATATTGTTTTAACGATAATTTATTATAATATTATAGCCCGATATTTTATGATCGAAAAATTATGTATTTTCATTTGAAAACTAAAAGTAAAGTTGAATGCTGCCCATAAATCTGAATATGTTGCTAATCCAATTATTATAATATTTTAGTCAGACTGTGTTAGGTTAGGTACCTAGGTATATGTTTAGCTTATATATTTTGTTCTTTCTGGGTAAATGTATTGTTATATGTGAGATAAAAATAATATATACAGGATTGAAAAGCCCTTTTAATTGAACAGATATTTTCTATTTCATAAAAATAGATAGGAAAGTAAGTATATAATTTTAATGTTACATTTATAGTAGTGGCCATATTAGCGAATAAGTAATTAATGCAGTCGAAAAAAGGTTTAGTTATTATTTGTACAAGTATCATTAACTTTTGAGGCGATGATATATCATGCCCACGTGCACGTACCAAGAGTGCATGTTCCTACGAATTTTTTGACAACAAACTGTAATAATTAGAACAATCCAGCGGTATGCATGTAACTGCGATAGTAATACTGCATGACCAAGAATAATAATTATTCTTACCGCTAGTTGCTAAATTTGTCCCACAGTACCTACTGAACTGCAGTGGCGAAGGGTGGAGGTAGGCTGTTAAGATCCGCCATAAACAGTGCACATTAAACTTTTTCAGACATACATATTTGTTTTCATTGAAATAAGACTACAATTTACAGATAGTGTTGGTTAGTTTTTAAAATTCAATTAAACCCTGAGAAACCAAGCCATAATAGATAATAGTCAAAAAATACATGTCTATCTATAAAATATCTAAAATTATGCAATTAAATCATACATAACTTTGAATATTTTATAAATAGAATAATATTTTTTATTTATTATAGTTTGGTTTAGGCAGGGCTTAATGAATTAAAAAAATTAACCAACAATATGTGTAATATGTATTTTTAATCCAATGAAAACAAATAACTATGAATGAAAAAGTGTGCACAATTTTGTCGTATTGCCCAAATTAGACCAAAACTATTATGGCTTCGTTTAGGCAGGGTTTAATTGATTTTTAAAAACTGACTAACACCATCTGTAAATTGTAGTCTTAGTTCAATAAAAACAAATACATATGACTAAAAAAGTTTAGTGTGAACTATATATAGCGAATCCTAACAGCCTACCTCCACCCTTCGCCACTGCTGAACTGTAGGAACTGTAAAAAAGTATACAATGTTTAATTAAGTTATAAATGTTATTTTAGTGTTGCGGATACATAAAAGTCGACAAAATTCAACCATAAAAAGATATTAGAAAAATACGAATACTGTCGCCAATATGTAATATTATAAATACGTCATTATCATCATGTCAAGTCAGCACGCATTTTTTTTTATTAATACTTGTACATTTTCTGCGGTTAAATTTATGTTGGTCTGTATTAGGTTTTTTTGGCTTTGGCTATGGTTTTATGGTTTATTATTTCTTCGTGCAGTGGCAATTATTGCCACGGCATTCTCCTGACGCCATTTTGTTTTGTGTACAGTATTCGTTACACGTCAATGTTTGATCCATTTTGCATGGGTTACCTGTAAAAAAAATAATAAAAGCTTTATTCAATTTTATTGAATAATAAGTACCTTATGTCGTTTATTCACTTGATGCGGATGCCTTGGGGTCGAGAAGAGGAATCAGAAAAGCGAGGACAATAAAATCTGTCATTCCCATCAAATTTTATCTTAACAAACAGTCATGTCTTTATAATCAATATAGACCTCGTTTTAGAGCGGGTCTAGAACGATTCGGTGACGAGACAACTGGGCGCTACGCAATCGAATGAAATTAGAAAATAAATATACGTTCGTGAATTATATGTTGACTTAAAATATACATTTAATATTTATATTATTATTTAATAATTGGCGATGGTTTAAATATGCACACAAAAATTAGGATATAAAAAACAAGATTTAAAACTTAGGAAGTTCCAACGAGAAGAGAGTTATTTTTTTTTATATGAAGCGCCGAACAAAATATTTCTCAATCCGCAATAAAAAACATTATGACACACCATTGTTTGGATTAGCAGTGGCTAAGCAGACTACTGCCATAACGAAGAAGGCAAAGAAAAATAAGAATTTCATTTTATCGTTAGGTACGAGAATGTATTAATTTATTTCAATTTAACAGTCTTTTATAGTATTATAATATTAAGTTGATGACCTAGCAGTGCTTCTCAATTGAGTTATTAAAATTTTAATTAAATATGTAGACCAATAATTACGACCACAGTAATGGTGGTAAAAATAAAACGCATTCTGATAAGCAATGATTATTGTCGGAGATAATAATTGAAGGAGAGGGTGTTTTCTCTGAAAGCTATCTGTGCACTCTATTTGCAAGATAGTGGCACAATATGCTTTCTATTGTATTTTAATTATATAAATGTGTACTATTTCTTACTGTAAGTACCTATAAGACTTTTTAAAATAAAGAGGTTAGCGTTGAAAATGGGAAGATTTATTTCTATGAAATGTCTGTGATAACGGAGGTATTAAAACTTTCTTTTCTTATAAAACCACGTAGGTACATATATAAAGTTTAATACGTTTATAGTCCATTGATACCAACTATTATTTGAGATATCAACTTATAGGATCTGAATTCCCAACGACATAGCTACTAACGTACAATTTTTTTTTATATCTTATCTTTTGGGACATAATTTTAATATACCAGCTTACATGAGGTCATACAGTTAATACATTGTAAAGTCCTCTATTTCCAAGCCGCGGTGTGAAATGGAGTTCCGGTCTTAGTGCTAGCTTTTGTTTTTACTTTGCAATATGATAAAATATTTTTACCTAAAATTTTTTTCATAATATTTTGCAATATTAAATAAACATTTTTATTGTGTTTCAACATTTCGGGTGAAGTCGTCAAAAATGTGATGTAATATAGACCCCTCTGTATATCCTGTAAAGGATTATGTAGCGAAATGTGAAGATGAAAGGGGGGGGGGTTTAAAATAGCCATAATACGTGGACGACCTCTATGTGATAATAATATCTTTCCCGTATACTAGGCACATAAAGATGGACTTTGAGCTATTTCGGTTCGGTAGCTAGCAACAGTTTCACTTTGATATACCTACTATGGTATACGTATAGATACTACCTGATATCTTCAATATGCACAATTATTAGATTTCAAGATTTTGTTTAACGATAGTTGTTGAAATTATCGATTTACCAACATTATCAAAAAAAAAAACGATTTAAACTATATAGATACATATTAGAATACACTGCAAGATTATTATCAATACAAATGAATATGTAGGTAGGTACGTTGTGATTTTATATGTAAAATTAAGATCGAAAAAAGATTTAGATACACTGTAATTTAATTCGTTGTTTTAACTGCTGTATAAATAAGAAATATATTTCCGCAATCAGATACGGATTACGGTATTCTGAGGCTCTAGGTGTGTTATAGAAAAAAAAAACATTTTTTCTAATTTAAATGTAATAAGAACAATACAAATATCCAGAGTGTTGTGCCGGAGAGCTCAACTTTCCTTAATACTATTTGGTTTGAAGATTCATTACATTGTAGTGGTTAAGAGTTAGTAGGTACTCGAGTTGGACGAGGGTAAATGATAATATTGATAAGCAACCAAACAAAATAACAACTATTGTATAAAAATCATTAACTTAGATATTACGTGTTCTGTATGCCGCCAGAATTTATAATACTGCGTACCCTTGTGCGACAGCCTCAAAAATTCTGTCGCCATGGCCGACCTCCCCCTCATCCTGCAGTGGTGCTAGGACATCGATCTACATGTTACGGGTATTACATGACGGAAAGCGCGAGACCTCAGAAACATAGATACCTCATAAATAAATAAAAATCTAATAGATATGTACCTGCGCCTCTGAGGACTTTTTCACTAAACCAATTTATGTGTGCTCTTACATTCTTAAATTTTCTGAATTATTAATTGAATAAAGAAAATTGTTTATTATTTATTAAATTATTAGCAAGTGCAAGTACCTATTTTAAGGCTAATATTTGAAGAGATCCTTACGTCGGAGTCAGCATTGGCATTGGCGAGGATTTAAAGGTAAGGTTAACTAAAGTACCTTGATTCAAAACACAAAAGCCGATCTTTAATCTAATATATAAAAATCATAATTTGTTTGTTTGTTCGTATTTTATGCGCTGCCATACCGTTCATCCGATTGCGATAAAACTTTGTCAACTTATTGCTTGCACTTTTGCAAACAGTATAGGCTATATCTTATATATAAAAATGAATGTCTGTCTGTCTGTCTGCCTGTATGTCCCGTATGCGTTCCTATACCATTCATCCGATTGCGACGAAACTTTCGTCAATTGTTGTGGCAACACCCGCAAAAATTTCTGAAGTAGTACAACCATCTTCTTCTTCTATTATATCTTCTTCTATTCGTGTGCGTTCCTATACCATTCATCCGACTGCAATGAAATTTTGATCAAGTGTTGTGCTCACGCCCGCAAAGGTTTCTGAATAGATACAACTATTTTCTTCTTCTTTTTCTTCTATTCTATCTTCTTCTATTCGTATGCGTTCTTATACCATTCATCCGATTGCGATGAAAATTTGACCAGTTGTTGTGCGCACGCCCGCAAAGGTTTCTAAATTAATACAACCATCTTCGTCTTCTTCTATTCGTATGCATTCCTATACTATTCATCCGATTGCAATGAAACTTTGATCAAGTGTTGTGCTCACGCCCGCAAAGGTTTCTGAATTAATACAATCATTTTCTTCTTCTTCTTCTTTTTCTATTTCATCTTCTTCTAATTGTATGCGTTCTTATACCATTCATCCGATCGCAATGAAATTTTGTCCAGTTGCTGCGCGCACGTCCGCAAAGGTTTCTGAATTAGTACAACCATCTTCTTCTTCTTCTCTTCGTATGCGTTCCTATACCATTCATCCGATTGCAATGAAATGTTGATCAAGTTTTGTGCTCACGCCCGCAAAGGTTTCTGAATTGATACAACCATTTTATTTTTCTTCTATTCGTATGCGTTCTTATACCATTCATCCGATTGCGATGGAATTTTGAACAGTTGTTGTGCGCACGCCCGCAAAGGTTTCTTAATTAGTACAACCATCTTATTCTTCTTCTATTCGTATGCGTTCCTATATCATTCATCCGATTGCGATGAAACTTTTGTCAGTTGTTGTGCGCACACCTGCAAAGGTTTCTAAATTAGTAATATATAAAATACAAAGTTTGTTGCTTGTTTGTTCCATCCAATTTTGATTTTTTTTCACTACATATTAATAACGTTTGCATATTTTGGATTCGATTTTAATTTAGTGTTCTTTTGTTTGACCTTTACTCCTTAGAATTATTTTCATATTGCCATATTGTATTACACAGATATTTTATTATTAAAAAAATAATTAACTCTTATTATTTTTAAATATCTAAGATAAGTATAACCACGAAGCAACCCTGTGCAAAGCCGGGTACTTTAGCTAGTATTATATAAATTTAATAAACGGTTCAGACACATGACCAATAGTTCATTTCGTCGTTATTAGGTAGAGTACAATGATGGACCACGTTAGTTGGAATCCAATGGTTTCGGGTTCAAGTCCCGTCCGGCACTTTATATTTTTGCCTTAATATGTATATATGAGGTGTTGAGGGCAATAATTAAAAACAATTGTATCTTAACCATCTTATAGCATTAAACAGTCTTACATTCTTCTAATGGCTAATCCTTAACTATCTTCTCCATTACTCTCGGTCTCCAGCAGTCTCCAGATATTGCTCCACGCCAAGCAGCTCCAATGCGCCTCTCTGCCACTCATGTAATTGATCCGGTAGGGCTTCCCCCCACAGCACTTTAATGCAAATGCTCTGGATACTACATGCATATAGGCACCAATTACTATTAAAATTTAATACTTCAATTGCGGACCTTGCATGAAAAGAGTGGCAGAACCATTTTTTTTTAATTTCAGTAAATTAAATAAACTGGTTAATTTAATCTTTATACTAATGCTTTAAAAATATACACTTTAATAATATACCGTATTTTCACACTTTATAATAAAGTTTTTAAGGTAAATAAATAAGTTGGACAGGTCGGTTATGGGGAAGCCAGGCGGGATTCGCGCTAATTTTCATGGCTGGTTGTGGCAAAATTCATGAATTTCAAGAATGAAAACCCAACCTAACTAAACTTAACCTCTCTTAACCTAACTGAACTAACCCAACCTAACAAATAATCCAATATATTGGTTATTTTCAAAACGTGTTTGCCGCTGGCTTTCCCATAACCAACTTGTACCAATAAGTTTTAGAATTTGTTCGAATTTTGAATGTTTGCATCTACCCCTGTTTTACACCAAAATGTTAAAATTTTACTATAATGTTTAATGTTATGGTTAATAAAACACAATAATAATATTATAATTCTGTATTTCAGAAACTATTAATCAACACTTAAATAACTAATAAGGAATAATAAAGCAATAAATGAACAGCAAAATTATTTTATTCTTTGCAATAAGGGCAGGGCCAGGTCTGTTCCCTTATTACACCAAATGGATTTAAGCGGTAGATCCAAATTTCGCAATAACACGCTTGTTTTTTGACGGAATTGTCTCTGATATACACCAAACGACAGCATTTATTTTTGTTATATTGTGGGTGAAAAAAGAGTATCGGCCAAAAATTTTATCTGTCTCCTTTTAATTATTTAACAGAATATGAGTGAGGACCTGATCGTCGGATCCCCTTCTAGAAGAGAAGAGGCGATATGATAGCGAGTTGCAGTCAAAGCCTCGGTAAAATCACAAAAAAAAAATGCAAGGTCCTCAATTCCACCCTCAATTACATTTTATATATTGAAGCATTAGTAGCTAACATTTCACAACAAGTTAAATTTAGAATGATGTCATTATTATGTTATTTTACAATAACATATATTAACCTGATTTAGTTTACACAGAAGTTTTAAAATTGGAAAATATGTACATAGTATCTTTAGTATCTATGTAGGTACATATTATTTTCATAGTCTTGTTTACTTAAATACATATCTACCAAAATAATATTATTTGAATTAGGAATTATTTTTTCACTGTTTGATTTACAGACACAAATATTCGAGGAATCTATGAATATAAAACGGTCATCAAAAATACCAACAAAATACTAACTACGTGCTAAAAATATTGCATAGACACGTCATAAGATTACTAAAAAAAATAATTAAATAACTATTCCACATAGCTAGTATATTTAGATTAAAATATAATAAATACCGCATTTTTAATGTAGGTATAGATAAATAATATGACATTGTTAAAACGCACGTTAAATATTTTTTAAATCTTTCTAAATAATATCATTATTTTATTATGGTATTTTTTACTATCTCTGATCCTAAGACGATCATATGGGCCTCCACGAAGTAGAGGTTTATATTAACAGATATTTTTATGTTTTTACAAGAAATGGATTTTAGTCACTTGCTCAACCTATTAGGTCCAAACTTCCAAACATATTAAGCAACATTTGCCAGACTCGGGTTTTAAATCTTTACGAAATTATAAGCCGACGTGTTAGCCGCCATCGTGGGCCATTATGATATATCTACTTAAAATAGTTAAGGGTAAAGTAAAATTCAAAAAGATGATAAGGCTAAGGTCACCCTGATGATGGTCGGCCTCTGCTAAAGGATGGCACGATAAGAAGAGGAAAGTACAATTATTAAAGTTGTCCAAAAGCCTTCATTCCACTATAAACCTTTATAAAATGGCCATGGCCACTACCGTCGTGGAATAGGTAGGTAACCACCAATCGCAGAGTACTAATGGTGTGGCACGTCTCCAAACCATATTTATCCAATCCGCCAATTGAGCCGTAGAGTTACAAAATCCGCTCTGGACAAAAAAAAGTAGTGATGGATGTACGCAGGAGCTCTTTTGTAAGATATATCTTCTGTTCTAGGTGAGAGTTTAAAATTCCTCTCTGTTTCTACAAAAAATCACAATAGATATCGAGGTGACGGACTAAACCAGCTCTGAAAATATTTTTTTTTTTTGTAAAACCCTCTGCGTAACCGGCCAATCAGACGCCGCGATTTAAATAATGACTCTTCACCAATCCTTTAATCTCCGTACAAACCGTCAAAACGTTATGTGAGGAAAGTCGTAATTTTGCTCCGACTATTTTACTATTTTTTATTTTTAATAATGATTGTTTCCATAGTTAATGTGACGTAATCTCAACTAGGATAATCAAGGAAGCGTTTGAAAAATCCAGCTGCGTGGAAATGTAACCTGTTACGCCAAGAAATGTATTTAAAAATTGACTTTATTTTGCTGTATTGTTATGAATAATCCAGTGGTATCTCATATTATTTTGTATTTTCACGTGTTTTTTTTTTGTTGTCATTTATATTTAATATTCTGTATGGTATAATAAACTATCGTAAGAATCTCAAGTATACGTTTATAACATTATTTGGTTTGTGTCAATAGTATAATTAAAGGAAAACTATTTTCTGTCGGAGATTTTGTTTGATAATTTTCACTATACAAATGATATATTTAGTAGGTAGGTTACGTTAGGTTATTTTTTTTCATCTTCCTTGACAGAAAATGATATTCTTGTTTTCGTCATAAAATTGTATCATTCGTTAATATGAATGATAATGAATTTTAATTCAATTAACTATGTTTAATAATATATCGTACTTGTAGATTAGCTTAGTTGTAATAACAATACATAGTTGCTGCAATGATATAATGCTGTGCTATCTTGTGGAAATACCGTTATTTTTATAATACGTTTTTGCAATAAATTTCAGAAATCCCACGTTTACTATTACCTATTTGTATATAAAAAGTAGACTTTTATTTGTCGGATTTGGTTTTCTGAATTTAATACTATAAAATATCTTATATACATAAGTAGATTATAATATATAATATTGCTTAAAAATATTATCATTTTATTTTTACATTTAATAAAAAGGTTGGTAGGTAATGGTGGGTTTCTTACATTCATGGAATTTGGGCCACTGGTAATTGGGCAATTAGTTAGGTAAAAGCCGTTATTTAATTGCGCTGGGTTTTTTCATTTATGCTATTGATATTATTAAATGTGTTATTATTATTATTAATATTAATGCTTTGTGCCAACAAAAAGCATTTTATTTTCAAGACAAGTACATACCACTATTTATTTTACTATTACATACCAATTTAACAGCTAGGTATGTAGGTGCAATGCGAAAATTATACAGCCACCAGTAGGTAAGAATAGTAGAAGATAAAGTAAATTCGAAAATATATTACATAATTAGAACTATCATCTCCTTATAAAAATATAAAATTATGCTTGTGCACATCATATTTTAACAATAAATCGCATTTAAAAAAATCATTGTGATCGAAAAAGTTTTGTAGTATTATTCTGGTAGTAGGTATTTAGTTTAAAGTCTTTTCTTTAGCCCATTTCCACTCATTAGGCTTAGCTACACGTTTTCTGGCAGTCCTTGAGTCGATTTTAGTTAATTAAATACAATACTTTTTCTTGAAAACCTTTATAAAATATGCACGTATTTTGAAAAAAACTGATAGAAAACCTCAATTTAGAATAATGTTATAAGACGACGGGCCCCAGAAAAACCGTTGTAAGTCTGAAATCACAAATGTTCAGGAGAGCGAAAAAACTAAGATGTTAACAGTTTTAAATTCATTCTATAAAATGAGTAAGTTTTTTCCAATATGATTTGAGTTAATCGCGAAAAATACTATTAAAGTCTATATTATTATCAAAATTAAATGATGATTAATTAATTGACAGCTGAGATAATGTCCAAAAATCGTTTTTATTTAGAATAATATTACGCACTTTATATTTTGACTCGATTCAACATGCTTTTGCGCGGACGAAATAGATTACTGACTCCGCATAACAGACTCATATTCGGAGATAGAAACCTTGTTTTACGTTGCATTTTTCTTACTCTATACGATTTTATTAATTACAACTATAGTTATAACGCTTTTTTACGGAAAAATCGACATTGCGCAATATTTAACTCAAAATAGTACAGCGTGTCTATAAAATCTTAACAAGGAATATATGGTCATATTGATATATATTTTATATACGGAGTTTTTATAATTTAAAAGTATTTAAGTATGATCTTTTATATTTTTTTGCAAATTATTATTGATATTTTTATAAATAATCAGAATATGTACATAACGAAATAATAAACATTCAGGAAAAATATTTATAATGGAATAATAAAGAAGTTGTGAGGAAATTAGTACATAACACTACTAACTACACCATCAATAAAATATAAATTTTTTATACCTACTTTGTAACGAAATTTTCATTAAAAATATAGAATAGATAGAAAAAAAACAATATAATGTTAATGACCATGTATATTGCTAGAACAATTTTAATTTAATTAATATTCAATACAATTATCGGAACCAGAGAGATAATACATTTTATTAAATAAATCATTGTAAGTTCGTTAATAGTTTACATAAAGGATATACTGAGTGAATGGCTATCAATTAAATTAGTAAATATCACTTTAGAACACACATAATTATTATTGTTCAATACAAAGATATTAAATAACTAGTGGAATGTAATATTAAACATAACAATTTGGCACAAATGTGCCTACCAAAGCATCGAAATATTGGAAAATATATATATATAAGTAAGTTTATTAGTTTAAAGAATTACTACTAATAAAACTAAAGAAAGTGTTATTTATAACCTAATAAGTATTATGTAAAGACAGCTTAATCCACTTTCGTTATCAAACGAGATCGCATTATTAAACTGTTCATCAGCAGAAGTCAAATTCATATACAATTTATACTAGGCTTGTATTACATACACATTCTATATTCACGATTAGGTAATTACCTATCTAAAATAATATTGATAAAACAATATGTAGTTTTTATGTAACAAGAGTGACCCAGTGATCATATTAACTATCGTTGTGTTTTTATAGTTTATTGTTGATATGAGTTTAATTACCGATTATTAAACATAGATGGATTATATTTAATTGCCAACATAAATCATGAAACATCAGTATAAGTACGTCTTAATTGAACTCAGTTATGTTAATTAATACGAGGTGTCATGATTGCATCAATATATTTGGAAAGTTAAAATAAGTATGTACCTCCCCAACATTGTAATAAATAGTTTAAAATTTAAATAATCGTGGTACGAATCTGCATTTTTCTAAACGGTTGGCTTTCAAGTAGTATTTTCTTTAAATGATACATTATGTTATCTAATCTAATCGATTACGTAGGAGTTTTAATAAATACTTTGTCAACAAAACATCGTTTAATATCAATTGTCATTCATAACACTTTATTTAACTTATTTTGATCGATCTAAATAACTCCGACCGATTTAACTTAGATAAAATAATAATTACTATTTATGCTAGTTTTCATATTTTAAAACAATCATATTCAATAAATTAATACGAGGTACGTATATGAGAGTAGGTACTAGATTTTTCAAAACCAATTGATATTTTGTTCAATATTATACCTACCTATCTTATATACATTATTTACCTAGATTCTAGACAACAATAAATGCTTCATAAACTGACTATTATCACACACGTTTTTCGGTAAAATTTTATTGTAAATAATAGATAAAATAAGTTTTCAAAAAACCCGGCCTAACTACTTTTAGGTGACCGACATGCAATAATAATTTATAATCCACAGAGATTGTTTTCGAGAAATATTCAATGTACAAAGTAATAATAATATATACCCTTTTATATTATTGCAAAAATACTATTAACACGTTGGACGTATTTTTTTATCTTTTGCCGAAGTCATATTATTATTACAATGAGCTTAAGTCGGCCCCAATCCCAATCAATTAGTAAGCCTTTCGGAAATTCTCACTATTTCAAAGTGTAATAAAAATGATTTTTTTCACTTTCTTAAGTCATAAATATTATTCCGTAATTAGTGAGAATTTAACTAAAAGAATAATAAAATAAACTCCCTTGTATTTGCTAGCTAGGAAAGTCATTTCTTTTAAATAATAAAATATTTCGTAATTTAAACATGAAAATACTGCATAATTGTTATTATCTATCTACAAGACTAATTTAATCAAAATGTGTCATGCTGTACCGAAAATAAAATAATGTTTTGAAGTTAAAATACAATATTATAGGTATAAACATCGGCCTATAACATCGTGGGTTCCGAGTTCGAATCATAGGTCTGAAAAATAGATACATATTGTTTTTCAATTTGTGCTTGGAGTCAGAGTATGTACCTACCTTATAGGTTGAGCAAGTGGCTGACATCCATTTCTCGTAAAAAAAAACCTGTTTATATAAACCTCCAATCTGTGGGGGGGCATATGATCTCACTAGGATCGGACATGATCGGATATTTTAGGTGGGTACGTTTTTAATTGCAAAACAATTTGTATTCTAGTGATAGGTAAAATAATATTTAATTAAAATATGTCGTTTTCTGCTGGGTATTTATTTAAATTAAGTTTATTTATAATTAAATACTAGTTTTAACTCATCTAAATAATTAAAACAGTGAATTATTATAATGATAATATATCCATATCGTTTTCTATTAGATATTTGTTTTATATCAAATAATATAACAATTTCAAACATAAACAATTCCTACAACATTGTTTTTTGGGTATCTAAGTAGAAGAGTAATTAAACGAAAATAGTCGAAGAAAGCTTGTGGAGGTCTTTATTTTGCGGTGGATTGAAATAGGCTGATGAATCAAAATAAATATTTAAACACTATTACTGAGTAGTTTTTTTAAGTACCTATCTATATTGGTACAAAATAATTCTTTTCTATTTTGTTTGTTTTATATTCAACTAGCTGACCCGGCAAACTTCGTACCGCCTCAGAATCACTTATCTTGTGTTAACTTATTAGCTGAATTAAAATACTCAAAATGAATTCAGTTCAATAAATGTGCAAAAATCAAATCAAAATGAAATAGAGTACATAGTTTTGGTTGGTTCAGATTTCGAAGCATGATAACTACCAAGCCAATCTTCAGTTGTAAATTGTGCGGTGGCAAGCCAGGCAGATCCAATAAGTTTAAAAATTCAGTTGGATTGTTGGTT